>JADQWA010000688.1:0-32500 GCA_018344505.1 Nebria ingens riversi
TATATATATATATATATATATATATATAAATTTTAATCATCAAAACCATTTGATAATATATACAACTAAAGCTTTTAAATAATAAAACTCTACATATGTAGATACGAATGTGTGTGAATAAATGTTAAACTTGATGTTTTACAAAAGTAACATTATGATTTGAAAAAAAAGAAACACTTTTACATATGTAAAGTTATATGTTTGTGCACCACCTGATGGAATGGTGGATAAAATCTGTTATTTATTTCACGAACGTGTCGCTATACAGAAGAGAAGGGTATATCGTCGTTTGCTTCAAGCATACGGCATCATAACAAAACAGCCGTAACACAAGAGTGTCGACTGAATATGGCAATGAAGCAATAAAACTCGCGCGCAGGTATATAACACCGACGTTTTACAATGTGTAATAGATCTTCAAAGTGGACGATCTTTAAGTCTACATTAATGTCTTCGTTTATGTCTTCTTGTACGGTCTCATCCGTTCTTGAAGCGCACTGTTCTCTGCGCTTGGTGCTGTGCTGAGCTGTGCTGTGCTGTGCTGTGCTGTGATGCGAGACAAAACGCGTCAAAAGAAAACTTTTAACATACACGCCATTCCAACGGCGGATTAATAAAATGCAGCTAGAGGTATGCACAAAGCTCCAATCGCAGCACAAGAATACACACCCACACACACACACACACACATACACACACACACCACACACACACACACACACCTGCACATATATACACACACACACACACCCGCACATATACACACACACACCCGCACATATACACACACACACACGCACTCACATCCTCACACACACACACACACTCACACACACACACACACACTCACACACTCACACACACACACACACACACACACACACACACACACACACACACACACACACACACACACACACACACACACACACACACACACACATATATATATACTATATATATATAGATATATATATATATATATATATATATATGTATATATACACGGAACACACACACACACACAAGCGCGCACACAAACACACACATATACACACGACAAAAACACACACACCCACACACACAAAAGCGCGCGCGCGCACACAAACACACACAAGCGCGCACAAACACACGCACATATATACACACAGAATCACACACGAACACACACACACACACACACACACACACACACATACATACATACATACATACATGCATACACACACACACACACACACACATGCACTCATTTACATACGTACATGCACACATGCCCATACAAAGGTTGTCTCCAAGTCACAAGTAATACCATAGGTCAATCGCAACATAACTCTTTTCATCCTTGTAGTCATCGCATTGTCTATCGCTGTCGTACGATCGTTTCTTTTTAATATGATTATTATTGGCGACTTTAACAATTCAGTAATTGATGTGAGACATCAAACTTTATTAGGGTTTCGTTGATGCCACAACATAACTTACAATTGTTTAACTGTTATTGTCACAGTAGCATACTGGCATTTGCAGACTGATATTCAGGCTCACCTAACTGAACATTTATATTTTACTATCTACAGGGGCATAAAAAAATGTTTTGCTTGTTTCTACCAAAATGTTGCGGCAACCCTGGCGATGACCTTGCTGTTTTAGTAGTCCAAAAAGAATCTCTTCGATTCGGACATGGCATATGCCAAAAAAATGCATTAAAACAATAAAAATTAAAATCACTTGATACCACGAAAAACACTAAGGTTTTAGGGGGGAAGGGTGCCAAAAGAAACATTTGCTCGTTTTGTTTTATTAATTCACTATGGAGCGCTAAATATATGTATATGTTTTTGTGAGACTCATTCTACAAATGTTATGGTAAAACAACATACAACTTAAATATTAAGTACATCGATATAAAACCAAAAATGTCGAGGCGATTTTACAGAATAGCCGTTACAACTCAACAACTGGCAATTGAACCATTAATATCTAGCGTGATACATCAAAATAAACATCCAATACGGTTGTAAAAATGATCCGATTTCATTAGTTGTCGATTTGCTCATTCAACAAAACCAAACCAGAGCAACGAGAGGTAACACTAGACGAGACGAGTGAGGGAATCAGGGGTATAGAGAGACGTATAGGATACATGTCAATCTTACTAATGATAGTACACGACCGCACCAAATTACCCCCGGTAACAGTGTCGAAAGCGTTCAACCGACAGCGGCGGCGAAACAGCGGTAATGGCAGAGTGCTGAGCTGAGCCGAGCCCAAGTGCAGCGGCACGAGCAGGAACAACTATGGTATATGATGATGCCGGCTTGGCAGGGGGTGGTGAAGAGTTAAACGGGGGGAAGTTTAGGTTAACGTGACGGCGCCGATGCCGAGACCGACGCCGCTTTACTGACTGGAGCCATATGGTGCGGATGAGAGTTAGTTTTCCCGTTTGTAATATTCCTAATGACGGGCACACGCCGCGTCTGCCTCACACGTACATACATAGGGAACACGCATCTCGCATAAGAACCACGGAATGAAATGAAATGAAATGATACGAGCTGAACTGCAACCACCAATATACCTACTTACTTCTATATAACGAGAGAACTAACAGAATATTTCTATAAATAATACTTTGAATAATATTTTACACACATTTTCACTCAATCTATTTGTGGCAATCGATGTCCAATTCCAAATCCCAAATTATTTTAATCAATTTTGTTTTCCTGTTAAAATACTAGTAATTTCCTTGTAACTAATATAGTTTATGAAGAAACTTTTAAAACAAAAGTTATGCAAAATATCTTTCATTTAAAATATCGCAATATTTGCTGTAAGTGCAACTGCTTACGAGATATTTCAAAAACGACAATACATTCTTTGAGTAAACATGCTCTTCCGGTTTGAATATTCTTTTTTTTTTAAATAAGAGCTTTTCTACGAACAATATACAAACCATTCATAAATAAAATAAATAAATACTTTTGTACTCAATTGTTAATCGTTATTTCGTGTTAAAAGTACTAAATCAAGATCAGATGATACAGCGTTTGTGCTGCTGCGATTTCGCAATAGGTCTAAAAGATGTTAATTTTCACTTCGTGATAAACTTTAATACGAACCCAAATAAAGAATCGCTTCAAGATGAAATCAAAGAAATTAAAAGTTTCTATGTAAATTGACATATTACTATTATATGTGAAACTTATCATTAATATTTAAACATCGTGTTTCTCAAAGAACTTTAAGCACACATACTGTCTGATACACTATTCCATTCGCCATTCTTTTCAGTTCTTTCTTTCCGCCTCGTTTTTTATCTTTTATAATCCCCACTCTGTTTAGCATATGCCAACGCACTTGATCTTGTGAAAAGTGAAATATTTTGTCGGCATTTTGAGCAGGAATGAACGACGAAATGGTCCAAACAAGTTGAGTACGTCTGACGCAAACCTCTTGCTCGCATATCGTATCGGATTAGCAACATACACACACACACACACACAGGTAAAGCTATGGCAAGGGTTCCACTCTACACGACGATTGTAACAGCTCAGTTAGTGGATCAAACACGTCAATTTATTCAAGCTTCTTATGAATACATTACAAAATACCTAACCTCGACGGTAATTCTTCGCATCAATGAGCTCGCGTAAAACACAAAGCGAAACGGTAACGTTACCGCTATATTCCGTTACAGCCGTACTGTAACCACTTACGAAAAAATGAGGAAAACAGCAAACTAGATTCTTTTGAGAAATGAAAGAATCTACACAGGGAAATCGCTTGAACCTTTTGTAAATAACATATTTAAATTGTGCAAAATGGATCATTTTAAAGAAAATTAGAATTGTTTAAATACCGCAGTACAACTCCTATTTAAAAAAAATTATTTAAATACTCTTCCTAAAGATACATTATGTACTAAACATATCTGAAAATATAATTTGTATTACATATATGAGATATGTATAGGGCCATCTGTTGGCTTCTTTTTAAAGTGCGTGTTATTTCGACAGTTGGCAACACTGACACGCTTGACATTGATAGATATGTAGTGTCAAACCTTCTTACAGCGGAGGCTTGACACTACATATCTATCAATGTCAAGCGCGCCAGTGTTATAAATTGTCGAAATAACAGGCACTTCCAAAAGAAACCAACGGATGGACCACCTTATATAAGAACTTGTAGATCCTATCAAAAATAATACTTTTTAAAAATGTACTTAGGATAATGTTTATAAACTGTAATCAGTATAGTTCAATGCATAAATTAAGAATTACGTAAGGTATAATTAGTAAATTTATTCGATATTTGATTATAAATTTCATAAAAGTAAACCCATTAAAATGATCCTTCTTCAGCATCACAAACTGATTATTTTATTGTATTATAAATGTATGAAAAACGAAATTTAAGATAACTTGTAACTTTTATAAATATATAAACTTTGTCATCAATCCAGGTTTTATGCATGTTTGAAAAACTTCTAAATAAACGAACAGACCTTAAAGTTAGAAAAGCTAGGGATGAATATACATTTTTGTACGGTTGGAAATGTAAATGTAACATCATGAGTGTAAAAGTACGCGTTAACGCTAACGGGATTTAGTTATCAGCACCGGACCGTGGACCGTACAAATCTCAGAGTCCAAAATGACAGATAGATTACCTCAAATTAACCCTTCCGCAGTGTGCCGCGATGTTCCCATAAATCTGCACCCTTCATTTGAGTACGTACTACGGCGGTGCATGCATCCGCCACGAAGCTTCATTTATACATGGATCATGCAAGCTGTTGCCTTGCCTTGGCCCGTGCTCGCAAAACATCGTGCGCCCTCCCCTTGCGACCATTAAAGTATGTGTAACAAGAACGATTTGATGGATGTAAACGCGTGAACCGTCGATCTTCGTCACTCATTCTACACACACATACACTTTACGTTCATCTCTAAGCTTCAAAACAGTACGACATTTTAAGAGTATAAACCTTAAGACCATCTGTTCACTCAAAAAGACATTTTCATTTGAAAAACATAATTATCTACTATATACATACTTTCATATAAAGAAAATCCGTACAGGTACTTCACGCTTGCTGTTATGATTTTGTTCATGCTGTAATCGGTTGTCTCTTTCAGGTATATTACTCAGTCAAGTAGTGGGGATGAAACCGGTTCCGTGAATATCTTCAAACCAACCATCTAACTATACTTTTTTTCGAACTTTTGACCTTCTCTGACTCTTTCATATAATGAAGATGCATTTCTATTTAACGATTTTTTTTTTATTTAAGATATTTAACGGAATTAACTTAAAGAAAACAAAATTAAGCATGTGTACAAATGTAAAAACCACCAAATTATCCCTTTTTACTTATTATATTTAAAACTGCACATTATTCCAATTAATATAATTACAAAAAAAAAGTGTTTTTGGATAACTGGTAAATGAAAAATGTTGATAGTCTTATTGCTACTATATCTATAAATTATTTTAATAAATGTTACTTTATATGATTTGTTTTCATAATAGGTTTGAAAAGAGAGAAGTCTTCTTCCACAACGTTCCAAAGAATTTAATGTTAAAATTCGCGACCGGTTTCGACTAATGATTAGTCATTATCCAGCGGGTAGAACATTGATTGCAGATTGTAGTCGCGAATTTTAACATTAAATTCTTTGGAACGTTGTGGAAGAAGACTTGTCTCTTTGCAAAGCTATTATATCCAATCCACAACAGGGTTAACAATTTTCAACAATGAATTGTTTTCGTCTTAAACTGTGAAACAGTATAAACTATCATAAAAATAAAATCAAAGAAAAACAACTAAAACATAAAAAGTTTCACGCAAAAATAGTAAAAATGATACAGTGAAGGTTTAACCCCTCTTGTTAATTCTAATTGTGACAAACTGGCCGCATTTTCGTGGTGTTCGAGGCCGCAACAATAATCTCCGAACTTACGAGCTAATACCGTTTACGGGTATCTAATACATTCGGGTTTACTATACGTATACGGTATCGGTTGATGGTGCGACTGTTAGCATCCCGTATTACACTTACATATCGCATTATTATGTAAACATTGTTCCTATCACGGCTTATACCCATTATTTGATGGTTTAACCACACACCTTTGAGCAATAGTTGCTTGTATTCTTGTATTCGTATTCCAAATTCATAATTTAAACGTAGAGTACATAAATAGAATTCGTTATTAAAACACTGTAAGATTCTCAATAGAAATAAACAATTATTTTCTAATTTGACATTTAACATCTATTGTCACACATAGATTTAGTGAAAAACCGTTTCAAAAGTTAGTCAAATATATAAAATATTATATACCTATAAATATTTTCTCAAGTTTTAAGTTCATTTAAAAAATAAAAAACGTCATTTCTAATATAGTTTATCTAGAATGGTTCTTAAATGTTTAAAAATTTATTTTTCTATCTAATACATATAAGAAAGTCCAGTGCAATACACTGCAGATGTTTTTATAAGTTTGATATTAACAAAAATGTAATTAAACGAGAAATAAAAATATAACTAACACATAAGGTTCTCAGTGTCCATCACTAGTTAAATGATACTTTTTCGAACTTGTATATTTAATTGTAAACAATTGTTGCCTAACCGGACCGGACCAGTATCAACCTTTCACGAAACATATCCAAATTGAAAATGCTGCAGTGTATTTCATTTCTTTCGAGTGCGTGTTGTGTAGAGGTGTTCTATAATTTTTAACTTTAAACCTTATTTTATATGCGATGGTTCTTAAAATTTAAAAGTATCTTTAAAGATTTAATAAAGTTATAAAAACGTTGAATTTTAGCCCTAACTATAAAACTAATATAGTTAATAAAAATAGTAGTGAATGAGATCGTCCAGAAAATTCAACGACCTATTTAGAACAAATAAAGTGCAACAAAGAAGATGTTACAATTATAATAATAATATTTAACAATAAATAAAATGTGTATCTTACTTATAACGAACGAGGTAGGCCGTGAAAAACCAGTTATACTTCAAAGTGCTCACGCACCAAAGATGACAGCAGAAGATTTGTTAATATTGGTAAACTAATAAAAATATCGCGGTACTCATATGATTTTTTGGTGTTAAAAGTTAATTAATATAATCATAATTGATATTCAGTAAAGTTTTTAGTGCGATCTGATAGAATAAATTCGATTTTTGCGAAAATATTTAATTTCTTACATAATACATTGAATGTACGGTGGCGTGACTCGGGCATGGCTATTTCAGATCAAGCCCCAGCTTGCAAAATTCGTTTATTAATTTATTTTCGTTAGCTTTGAGTTCAAAATTTAATAAATAAATATTGAAAAAGTTCGCCTTTAATAATTGTTTAAATACTAGCCATGATTACTAATTTATTTGCTAATGTATAGGGCAGACCGATCCACAACAAAGTGCTTTAAGAAGAACAATGTGAGTAATTTTTTTATTATCCCGCATTTGCTATCTTTATATTTCTTTCTGTATTTATTATTGTTTATATGTATGTATGCGAGTGTTTATCAAATTGTGAAATGACTTCGTAAATATTTGCCATTCCTTATAAAATATTATTGAAAGTTTCTTAAAAATAAATTAACAACTCCGTTAAAAATTCCGTGATAATAAAAGTGAGTGTTTAAATAATTGTAGTAGATTCTTGATTAAAAATTGTGTTTAAAAATAAATGATTTCGCGAAATAAAATCCAGTGCAATGAATCAATCGCTAACAGGAGCAACTAGAACTTCAGCTGTGGTATAGGAGAGGAACAAGTATTGGATTTGGATTTGGTGAGTACCATTTCTACTTCTAATATACTTCGTGCGTATCAGGCAGTGATTTTCTTGTATAGGACGCAAAATGTTAAGTGAATCCACTGTTTTCGGGTGTACCTATTGTAATGTTTCTTCTTCTATCTTCTTTTAACAATTTCTGAATACGGCGCATTCAAAAATGGTTAAACAACTGGGAAATATAAATTAATTCACTCATATTGACCAATAACTTTTATAATTAAATGATATTAATTAAAATTAGCTAAAATATTATAAAATAACACATGCCCCAAAAACGATTTTCAACTTTAGAGAATAACGTGTTCCAAACCAACCCTGATAATTGCAGAACCTCATGAAGTGGTGGTTGAAGCAATTCAACCTTACTATGGTTCATTTATCTTCATTAAACAAATATCTGCATATATCTGAAACACGCGCAACACAAGATTGTGTGTGCCCCATGCTCACACACACATAGACGTCATTCATTAAAAATAGTCTGACTCGATGCAGGGAAGGTCAAAAGGTCTATTTCTGTTAATATCTCAAGATCGACTTTTTTCGTAATTACAATACTTACTTATTACTTCGTATAAGAAAGTAATAAGTGTTTGCACACCCCCATAAGCAAGCATAAGAAACAGATTGTGAGTGAGTGTAGTGGCACTATAGTACTAGCTATGGGTTGTGGCGTGGTTCGTTGCAATTGAATTAACAACGGTCAATGGTCAGCGCTTAGCTTTCGTTATAATTGAGAGTTATTAGCTTTCTTTTGCTTATTTATTGTTCGTTTTCACGTTCGATAAATCTACCCCACGCCTTGATTACGTTCCTTTTGATCTTTCAATTCTGTTATTAACAGAGAGGGATGATATCAAGCGAGCCCAACAGCGCGGCTCATTTAGCGATTCATTAAAATTATGCTATGCTATGCCAATCGTGTATCTATGTTACTGGAAATTGTATAAAATTACCAGTTCGTTATGGAGAATTTTAAACACTGTGTACAAAATTACGTAATGGGAATACAGTAGGTACTCATAAATAAAATACTTCATTCCCTGTTACTATAGATGTATTCTTCCAAAAATGGTTCAAAATAAAAAATATATAAAGTATTAGTACAAAATATCAATTTTAAAAGTAATTGTAAAATTTGATACACATTCATTTAATTAACTACGAAAATGTATTACATATTTGAACCTAGGAGGAAAGTTTTTTTAGATCACTAATTCTCTGAAAATGCTGAAGACAATTTGGCGTAGGTACACATAAGTGTCGCTCATACTTAGAATCTACTCTGTACATTCAGATATATATATATATATATATATATATATATATATATATATATATATATATATATATATATATATATATATAACTCTGAATGTACAGAGTAGATTCAGGTATTTCAGAATGAGCCATAAACTCATAAAAACTATAAGGATAGAGTTAAATGGCGAAAGATTGTCAAGATGGAATGGGTGTAAAGGGCTTTCTGCCACCCCATTTGATGAGAATCGGCATGAAGTTATGTATGTATGTAATTTTATAATTTAATAATCATCTATAATAGCTTTTTTATGTTACAAAGTATCAAGATACTTCTTCAACTAAATAATATAATTTCCGTTGTAAATGATTATGAGATTTAATAAATTTGTAAACTGTTAAAATGATATAAGTATAGGCGTTATATTATTTATAGCTATGGTAAATCACAATAAGGTGCAAGTATGTATTAGGAATATATAACAGCTTCAGAAAGAACTACTTCCACAAAATGTATGGATATTTACTGGTTTCTCAATAACAATGTATAATGTTTGTTATTTAAATAGAAATTAATTTAAAATTAAAGTATTTTATTGAATTTAGCACGGAATTTATTAATTTTTTTTATATTCTGTGTAATTTTGTAGTTCAAATGTAATTTTAAATTACAAATATGTTTTACAATTAGACTTGTTCGTACACTGGAGCATATTCACTTACTAGTGCTTTCACCCTGTATGTTACTCACACATACATAAGCATCTGACTAACAAAAACCTCTCACACAGACACATTTAAGCAAGCACACATACACACATATTCATACACAATGACCCCAATATATATATATATATATATATATATATATATATACACATATATATCCTGCCTATATCCACATCGTATGTATACTATGTGTTCATATTCGCTGTCAGTCACTCAAGTCTCTATGACGCCCCGCCGACGTCTTTTATTGTATTTAGATTTTATTTGGGAAACGAAAGAAAATTTGAATGTCAACGAGGATCAGGCTGGGTCGAACAGGGCCGGGGTCGGGATAAGCACGGGCTCCATACTGCCGTGCCGACTTGTGTTGATGTGAGCAGGGTGTGACTTTAACTACGGCCATATATTTCGTGCGCTTTACGACGACTTTGTATATTCTCCCATACGATATTGACGCCCGAGACCTGTCAATCAACCGATTTCATGACAACTTTATCGAGTTCGTACATCGGCACAAAAAATAACGACATGTGAAATCTTTGTATGACATATACTCTAACAACCATATAATATTGAAATTACGATTAACTTGAAACATTTTCACCAGTATTTATAGTATATTGCAACCGAAAATATTCATATTTCATACGATCATAAGTTGGTAGCATTGATGTAGCTGATATAATTAGTTGTTTTTGCCGAAAATATTCTTAAATTAATGAACAGAAATTACAAGAAAATCAAATGATTAATTTAACAAATTATTTGATCATTTTACAAAAAAAAACTCATTCTATAATTTTTACCAAATATCCTCTGCAAATATCATCTGCAGTGTTTTACACTGGACTTTCTCCTACGGTATATTAGTTTAAATAGAAATATATATATATATATATATATATTATATATATATATATATATATATATACGTATATATATATATATATATATATATATATATATATATATATATATATATATATATATATATATATATATATATATATATATATATATATATATATATATATATATATATATATATATATATTCTTCAATACTACCTTTTAAATACTTATCTCTCAATTTATTTTATACAATTGATGTCAAATATCAAATCCTAAATTATTTTAGTTTATTTTGTTTTCCTGTTAACCTATGACAGGGATAGTTGATACGATTACTTTTATAGTGATGTAATTTTACAGAATTTTGGAAAAATGATTTTATTATAATTAAGTAAATATTCATGAACAGTGTAGCTGGATAAATGTATATTTTTATTATGAGTCAAATTTTAGGAAGAACTTCAAACTGCTTACTGTATAATCTTATTTGTGTTTCGGTTTATGCGCTTGTGTATTTTGAAATACGATATGTGCCATGTGTGAATATGTGTGTGGAAGAAGTTAAGATGTAGTGAAAGAATAGGGCAAAAGGAAACCTAGCGGACACAATATACACAAATAGTCTGTCTAAAGGGAGAAAAGCATTTTACGACGGATATCGGACAGTTTTATTTCAAAAGAAATGCAAAAGAATAAAAATATATCTATAAAGTAAGACGGCCGGGCCGGGCCGGCGCGGTGCGGCGCGGCGTTCAAGTCTCAAACGAAAATACCAGAATGTGAACTGGTTGCCGCTAGCACACAAGCGAACGAAGAAAACGTCACCGCGTGAAAGTATTGCATTACTTTGAGCCACGAGGCGAACCGTAAAGGGAAATGAGAAACGTATAAACCCGCCGGACGAACATCGCATCGTCGAGGCATACGGTACGCGAAAGCGCCGGGGCAATGATCAAACCAACGTGGCAGAAAAATGAAAAGCTAAATCCGGTTATCACAGCAATTTCTAGTGAGGCAACACGCTACCGCAGCGCCACGGCGGCGATGGCGACGGAGACATCGACGACTAAACACAACCAACGCAACACAAGCTCTCTCTCATATCGTATCGTCTCGTCTCGTTCGATCCCGTTACATCGCACCGTGGCAAATTTCATTCAGTCACCGTCGCTCTGCTCTGCACACCTTTTGCACTGCAGCCATGCATTAACATTCCACACCCTGGCCTGGCCTGGCTCTAGCTTGTCGACGAACGAAATCAACTTTTTGGATCTGTTTCGCTACCGTAAATGCAAATACGTTAAAAATCAACGTATCCGCCTGTCTCGACTTCGGTATCATTCCGCATTATGGAACATGCGGATTTTAGAATCTCGAAGACGTTATACAAACACATTTATACGAAATAAAATAATGCATGAATATATATATATATATATAGAAGAATATTATTTATTAGCCATGTTTTATTTGATGTTCTATGGTCCTTAAATTAGCAAAATAAATACATCAATTAGGGGGTGCGACGCAAGTAAAAATCAAATTAATGTCAAGTAACCCAGAAAAGCTCTCGTATAGTTGAGGACTCACCGCCACCCTCCCCGCAGGTCATGGTTCTCGGTAGTTAATGTTCTGTGGCCAAGCATGACATTTCGTCTATGAAACTGTTACAACCCCAAAAACTAAACAAGCATTGCCATACGGCGGAAGTTGTCGAAGGGTGCAATCGCGGAACCCCTTTTATGAATGATTTCCTTATGTAAACTATGCTTAAGTAGGTATAAAGAAGTGTAAACTGTGAATATATGTTTAAAAAAAATTAAGATTCATTTTTTGTTAATCCAATCCGATCACTTCTATTTCTAGATCCTGAAATCCCGAGACCGTAATTTAACTTTAGAATTTAAAAGCTTATACATTCCCATCAAATGAAGTGGCAGAAAACCCTTTATATCCATTCTCATCTTGGCAAGAAACATTTCATAAATATTATTCGCATATATTATTATAAAATTAATATTTTGGATTATCATTTGTACGAGTATGTAATTTCGAATATTTATTATCACCGTAAACTGTCATTCATAATTTATATTTAGGTTATGATTACGACTGTTAATAAAATATTATATTTTCATAAACTATATATGTGGTTTATTTATAATGGTAATAAATAAGGACCTTTTTATTTTAGTAATAGAGTACGAATAAGTGACGTCACTACACAAAGAATAACAAAGGCGCGATTCTGTACTATTCTATAGATCTATAACGAGAATCTGTAAAATTTTAAAAGTTTGTAAAGTATCTATAAATTACGTTGGTCATAATTTTTTTTTCTGCAATAAATTATATTTAAACATTTGTTCATCATATATATATATATATATATATATATATATATATATATATATATATATATATATATATATATATATATATATATATATATATATATATATATATATATATATATATATATATACATATATATATATATATATATATATATATATATATATATATATATATATATATACATATATATATATATATATATATATATATATATATATATATATATATATATATATATATATATATATATATATATATATATATATATATATATATATATATATATATATATATATATATATATATATATTCGAATTTTAAAGATTCTGCTTACAGACTTGCTTAGAATCAGGATTTGTGAAATAAATATACATATATTTAAACAAAAATTGATTCGCAACTGATAACGCTCGTATAGTATGTGCCGGTGGGGTTAAAAAATGTTGGAAATTTAAAAAATTCAAAATGAAACTGAAATGTTTTCGTGTTAGGTGTAAAATGTGAAATTTCAAGTGATTAGTAATGAGGAAGGAGGGATGGTGTCTGTGTCAACGCATTTGCATGCTACGGATCGGGGGTCCGACTGTTGAGAGCCATCAATCTCACAGTGAACGTGAAATACTCGCCGCAGGGCCTTAGTATGATTTATCATCGCTTCCCAGTTTAGATGCTTGTTTGTATATACATACATAGGTACGGTACACCAATGTACGGTTTCGGTTTACGCTGTTGGACGAATAATGATCGAATATCATCATGTTCTTATTCAATTGTAATTAATTTTTCAATTATTGTTGTTAATATAAAAAAATATATATTATACAGGTATAATTCATAATACTTTCACAAATTAGAATTGGAATTAACAATTTCGTACTGCAAGTGTTCAGAAAAGCTAAATTACGATTTACTTACTACTTACTAATATAAATTCTCGGATATTGAGCTAAAGATACGTGTCTTACTTCTAATCAAGTAACATATTACAAACATAAAATAAAATTTGGAATTGATATTGTTATAATTTTATTAATTTTGTGATAAATATAAGCTGGGCCATCATTTGGTTTCTTTTTAAAATTGCTATTAAAAATACATCGTTCAATATATTTCAATGATTGTTGCTTTTTTGGAAGACTACACCTTCCGATCATTTATGGACCTATCAATATCAAGCGCGTCAGTGTTTGCAAACTGTCGAAATAACACGCACTTCAAAACGAAACCAACAGATGGCCCATACTATATATTGAACTGTATTTCCAAAACTTTTGAAGCAAACACCTTATAAATATGTATGCAGGAATGAATAAATGAGTAACACTTGAGTTAAGTTTAAAAAATGATTGTAATGAGCATGCAAGGTTTTATTGTAATTTTCTTCAGATATTCACTAATAAAATATGAATAATAAAAATTATTCTGTAGTAAAATATAATACTAATTTACGAAATTCGCAAAACTTCTTTAGAATTCAGACGTTTTCATTTTAGTAATTTTCTCGAAAATCATTACTAGTTCAAAATCCATTCTGCTTTTATCCGTAGACTTTTCTGTTTTTCTTTGTTAACTGTATAACGTTAAGGGTATAATACTCGTTAGAATAGTACAACGAATATAATAGGTTGGGGTAAGCGATAAACAGAGTCTAGAACAACGATGACCAGCCAAAATCAGTGATAATGTACGAGATGAAGCAAGTTAGTGTGTGTACCTTTAAGCGGTGACAGCGCGGTAGCAATTCAGCGGACATCAGTGTTACCGAGAGAACAGTGTATCTATATACTGTATGTATGTGTGTATGTATGTATGTATGTATGTATGTATACTAGTTATAGTGTGTATAAATACGTACGTATGTATGTATGTATGTATATGATAGTAGTGGTAGTGACTCCACAGTCCGGGGGATGACAAATGATATTGGCGCGACCGCGGCCGACCGGACGTAACCACAAAACGATCTGGTTGTATTTAAACGCTGGTGGTTCTGCGCCTATAAAGTGGCCATATAAGGTCGCGCGCTCGCACAATCTACTTTTTAAACCCATGCACATCACTGGCTCGCGTCTCTCCTCTACATAATGGTGATACAGCTCATCGAAACTGATTATTTTCTGTAAAAACTTCTACAGATATCACAATGAAGAGATGTAACTTTGTGTTTTATAGCTAAAGTATATTTTGAGTGTATTTATTCCTCCTAGTATAAGAGTTAAAACGTAGAGGCTTCTGGAACTATTTTTAAAATTAAAGAAAAACATCTGCAGTGTATTGCACTGAACTTTCTTATACGTATTAGGCATATATTGTTTAGATAGAGTGGTTAATAATATATACCTACTATGTATAAGAAAGTAAAGTGCAGGACACTGCAGATGTTTTATTCCTCAAATGAATTAAAAAACCTAACAAAATATGTATATATAATGTTTTAATATTTTACTAGCCATATGTATAACTTCCTATACCTACGTAACCATGGCAACATAAATACGACATTAAAAATTTAAATAGTGATTTTTTTGAAATCGCTAAACTTTTTGAAGAAATATTTTAAACAAGAGTAGTGCATAATTTTAATATCTTTCATTTTGAATACTAGAATATTTTCTGTAAGTGCAGCCGTTTTGGAGATATTGCAGAATTTCCCAAAAATGACACGAGTAAACATCCACTTCCAGTTTGAATATTTTTTTCAAAAATAGAAGGTTTTCTTCCGAGGCTTATACAAGTTTTAAGTTTAAAGTTTCATTATTATAGCATTGGCCGTTTTGGCTGTAGAGCGTTCATACACACACACACACACGCACACATACACGCACACATACACAGACGAAATTCTGAAAATAGTCAGACTCGACTCAGGGAAGGTCAATAGATGTATTTCGTAAATCTCGATTATTTTTTTTCGTGATAACAATACTTCCTTATATACATTCGTATAAGAAAGTAAAAATTAACGCGTGTATCAACAAAATTCAAAATATATTTTAAATCCAACCATTTTTAATTTAAATAGAAACATTTGTCAAATAATGCGAGCTCGTTACTGTTATTAATTTGGTATTAATTTAAGCATATTTAATTATAAAATTCATTATATTAAATCAAGAAAAATAAACATATGTAAATATTAATAAATTTATTGTTTATTGTATTAATATGATTCGCGACCATAAATTGAAAAATCAGTTTAAGAATAGTTATATTCTTAATAGGACAGGGTCGATGTATGAAAAACAAAAACGAAGTAAATAGTTTTTCAATTTTTCTAAAGAAACAAGACAGATTTAAAAAAAAAAGTGGTCTCAGCCTTTATTTTCTGAAAGAGAAATATATCAGCGACAAGAAAAATTGAGAAGTTACATGCGGGTATAACTAAAGCCAACTGATTCGCGTGTCGATTCTTCTTACGGCAAATAGACAGCTTGAACAGGATTAAAGTGGCCGCGAGTGCACGATACGAAAACACCGGTAAATGAGACTGCGACGACCATGTGTGGTGAGGTGGCAAGTAGGGTGCGGTGGTATGAGGTGGGGTGGGGAGGAGACGAGGTGGATATAGGGTGCGGGGCGGTGTACAAATACGTATCAACGGTGTGGCTAGCGTTGGCCACACCCACGGATCATAGGATCGAATACACAGTTCGCGTTTTAGCACACCTGAGCCGTAAACATTCCTACGTCCGACGCGCTATTTGTTTCACAGCTTTTAGATTTGCACCATCAGGATTTGCGAGCAACCGATATAGGGATACGGAGAACTGACTGCAATTCTCTCTCTTTTTCTGTCTCTCTGGTTGTTTCGCTCTTGTTCGCTTTCAATCTCATCTACTGCTGCTTCCCTCTGTTCGGCTATGTTTTTCGCTCTAGTCAGCCGCGTATCGCATCACATTACAACCCTCGACTAAACAGTAAAGAAATCGTATTATAGTGTGATGTTGTATCAAACTGATCGTAAATCAACGATAAGCACACACATACGATACAACAATAAACAATTTCGCTTTAAATCTTTAATCCTTCAGTATATCTTTTTACTTTCTTTTACGAAGTAATAAGTAATGTAATCACGAAAAAAAAAATTATCGAAATTTTAGCGGAAATACACCTTTTGACCTTCCCTGAATCGAATCTGACTATTTTTGGAATGACGTCTGTGTGTGTGTGTGTGTGTCTGTGTCTATGAGCGCTCTACAGGCTACACTGTTGAAGATAAAATTATGAAACTTTTTTTTTTCAAAGTCTTTAAAATTATTTAGGGGCACATATGAAATCAATTATGATAAAGAATGTTTTGAAATTAACGTGAACTTTTAAAAATACAGGATATTGGTCAAAAATTGATACAAAAACCAGACAATTTCCTTCATAATTTAATACTTTCCATCAACAAAAAATGTTGGTAACATCCCCCGTCACAATTGACGAGATGAAGCGGTCTGTTATACGATGTATTTAATTAAAAAATCTGTCGTCACTTAAAAATAAATCGTTCATTTGTCTTTTTCCGTTGACGAGAAACGACCTCTGTGTGTTGTCCCCGCGCTTCTCGCCGCCAACCGTTGAATGGTTCGCGGACAATGAACATGCCGCGTGGCGCGTTGTAAAGACGCATTTCACCCTGTAGCCGCGCTAACTGTCCCGCGTGCCGTATGCACATCTCTCGGAAAAACGACGACCAAGAGTCGTTCGCTGTCACTGTATTGTATACAGTTTACTACCTCGTAATACGTTCTAGGGCGTTATTAAAATTCGCCGTGATTGATGGAGCTTAGATAATAATATTATACATATATACGATAAATAGAAAAGCGGTTTCGAGCTGTCGGTAACGCATCGGTTTACGAGTTTTTAGTATTAACTACATTAAAAAAAAAAACATTGAAAAGATTAAAATTCCTTTTTGATTAGTTTTTGCTAGTTTTGTCTTTATAGTGATATATTTTAATAGTATTACGATTAACTATTATTTTTTAGGTCCTCACATACTCTTCACACTCATAATCATTTCCGACCGAACTATATGAAGAACTTAAGTAATCGTTCGCGTGATTGTAACGCTCTCATATCATCAAAACAAAAATTAACGTCCATATTTTTCAATTGTAGTACTTCCTACGACAAACAGAGACAATTGAGTTATTAATACTTTTTATAAATAAATATTTTTATAAAATGTTTCCCATGGTGCAAATTAAATTTAAATGGTTTCCTTATTGATTAATTTATGCTAATTATGTCAAAAATTACTAAATCCCTGCTTTTATCTGCGAACATATTTTTTTTTTGTTTTCATCAATTACTCCTTATATTAATAATATAACGCCCTAGGTATAGCAACCCACGTTTGAAATTGTATTTGTCTATAATTTTTTATATATTGAAAATACAAAACATTCGTGTAAATTTGTCTCAGCTTTTAAACTAATTATTAAGATAAATTTCTTAAATTAATTATTCAGTCTGTCAATATATTACGACGTAAATACTATTATTTGTTACATTTCCAATCTGAACGTTTTAATATCTAGTTATATGATAATTTGCAAAATTACTAGTCATCCCTTGTCTTTGCCAAGTGACCCGCATGGGTTCAATATTCTAAAATCAATAAGTGACATTTTGTCCAATGACCTTGTCAAAGTAGTGCATCGAGTGGATATCATGGTAAGGTATGGGGTGGCCCCCTTCTCGCTTCGCTCTGTGAGCACTGATAACATTCATTGGAAGTATGTATGTGTCACTGTTTAGATTTGAAATTTAATTTTCAAAGGGTTATACTAGCTGCATTTTTATTACAATAACAATCAGTTTATCTCAGCTGACTTCAAATATTCTCATAACATTGCTATTATTTTTTATTTTTCAATTGAGGTGATATAAAATGACTGACTTGTCGAAGATTCACAAGCTATAAATGTGAATTATCAATTCAGAAGTAGAGTTGGTTATTTTATAAAAAAAATTATTAAAAAGACTGCTATTATCCCAATTTTCTCATAAAATGTGGTTAAGGTGAACAATCAGCTCACTTAAATCATCGTGCCTTGTAAATGAAAATTGAAAAAAAACATTCGATGTGTATTTGCATAAAAAATGCCTGGTAAAAATTTCATTTATTTTGATTATTTTTAATAAAAACCCCCAAACAGGCACTTTTTCATAGTTTTTTATTTTTTTTTCTCCAATAATATCAAAATAAATGAAATTTTTTACCAGGCATTTTTTATGCAAATACACATTAAATTTATTTTTTTCATTTGCAAGGCACGATGTCTTTCTAAACGAGCCTGATGGTTCACCTTAAATGTGACTGTTTTCGTTTTCGTTGCACTTATCTCGCTACTAAAACTTACCAGTTCACTTCAATTTAGATCTGTGTTGGTACTAAATAGCGTCAGATTTTTGTAATTTTGTATAGCCCAATTATGCGAAATAAATACCTACTCATTCATGAGATCATTTTTTTAATTCTACGAGTCATTTAAATGTTAGATTGTATTACTATGAACTAACAGAGAACAGAGAATATTTTAAATTAAATCATATTTACTTTTATATATATATGTATATATATATATATATATATATATATATATATATATATATATATATATATATATATATATATATATATATATATATATATATATATATATATATATATATATATATATATATATATATATATATATATATATATATATATTTGCTTGTATAACTTAAAATGAAACAATTTAAAACGATAGTAATTGTGTACAAAATACATTTTTAACAAGAACTATATATTGATTCTACTACTCGTAAAATGGAAGGATTTCGATATGATGCTGATAATAGTTTGCCCAGATGTTTAATTCAAACACCACAAACGATGTTTATAAATAGTCTTCGTTTTTACAATATAAACACTATATAAACTTTAAAACAACAAAAATAAAGCCATCTCCACTCTCTAACGATCTGTTGCGAGCTATAATTTACATACATACATACACACATACGTACATAACTTCATGTCTACTCCCATTAATTAGGGTGGCAAAACACCCATTGCTTCCGTACACGACTTGACAATCTTTCGCCATTTCAACCAAATTTAGCACACATATTATGTAGGTCCCCAATCGATTCTGTTAGCATTTTAAATCTGATAGTTACTATACTTCAGGAGATATTGGGCTCCAAAAAAAAAAGACAGGCTCTAAGTTGCATTTTTGAACAATTCTGACTATACAAACATAAAACTACATAAAATTACAAATTTGTTTATGAATTTAAATTTTATTCAAGTTATAATAGAAAGCCGTAAAATAAAATGAAAATAATCATTTTTTAAATCTATCGAAAATAACTGTACTTTCTAAAATCGTTTCCTGCTTGTAGATATATATATATATATATATATATATATATATATATATATATATATATATATATATATATTTATATATATATATATATATATATATATATTATTTGATATCGAATATGTACATTTTATAATTCCCAAGAAATAAATATAAGTATCTTAGATTAATTATTATATCATTATTGGTTTAATTGTTACTTTGAAATGCTAATGCTGCTCATCTCGCCTTAGGTCAACGCTTCTTTTGTAAGAGTGTGTATTATCTAAAAGCATTTTTCAAACAATTTGATTGTGCGCTTATAGATGAATTTGAAAATAGTTTCTTAATGAAGAAACTTTTAAAAGAAATAAATTGATGTAATATTCATACATATGTACTATTTAGGTGTGTCATGTAGGTATACAAATATAAATAAATTCATATAATGTGCGTATACAATACACAGTCCAATTCAGTTAGCGGTTGTTATATCTACTGCCGACTTGACAGTTTCCAACTGCCACCAAATATTGTAATAACACAATGCAATACACGCATTCCATACGGATGATAAATACTCGTGGCTCGCAATATCCTTTCTTCTGAAATAAAAGGTCCATTTTACAAATGTTATCACTGTAATATATTTATGGTTCCCCTACAGCCTCACCAACAACGCCACCCCCTCCCTCATTTCGCACATCACCCCGCTCCTCTACACGCTCAATACCATCATCTCCGTCTGACAGCGAAACTGGTGACACACTATATATATATATATATATATATATATATATATATATATATATATATATATATATATATATATATATATATATATATATATATATATATATATATATATATATATATATATATATATATATATATATATATATATATATATATATATATATATATATATATATATATATATATATATATATATATATATATATATATATATATATATATATATATATATATATATATATATGTATGTACCTAATACATTTGCGGTATAGGTACTGTTGCTGGTCTTTTACGTTTTTATTACACATCTAGACGTCCATTTCTGTAATGTTTTGTAAATTTATGTGCCCTAATATTAGTTGCAGCTCGACACACTCGTTTTACCGACTCGACTAGTACATATTATTTGGGGTAACATGACATCTCGCAACATTAATATAATATGGTGTTCTATAAGAAAGTATAGTATAGAATAGAGGGTTCCAACTTTTCGTTGCTAATCAGCGTTTTATTTTATTTTATATAGATGTTCTTATAATCAGCAGCAACTGTTCGAGATTTCGTTGCGCGACAGATGAAAGGGTAGCTTAATTGAATGTTGACATTTGTATTTAGTCTTATATATTTTCGTTTTGTTAATTAAATGACGCGGATTAATTATTACTATTTATGTTTGCTATTTGTGTATTTATTGTTCTATTGACATACTTTTACTTTGCACATATATATATATATATATATATATATATATATATATATATATATATATATATATATATATATATGGATATATATTTGATAAATGGAAATGGTGAAAAGAACGAGAATCAAATAGTCGTCGCAGGAATAAAGCTGTGAATATAATTAATATTATTACGAAAGTTTGTTTCATTTCTCTCACATAAAAACAAAGTCAAATTCATCATTGATTATATTCAAATTTTAAAATGTTAGTCAAACTTTACGAATTAAAAAAAACTAATATGAACAGCAAGAGTAAAAAAAATAATTATATTAAAAAAATTCCCAGTTTTTTCCAAATACCTATTAGGTTTTTTCAAATATTTTAGATTTTCTAGTTTTTATTACCAAAATTAAGTGTAGATTTTAAATTTTATAATCTTAAATATAAAATTCTATAATCTATAATATAAAATGTTTCATCCGAATTATAATAATGTTGACCCAGTCATTGTTGAATCCAAATGTGAAGTTTAGCCAAAAATACACTTGTCAATAAATAACAATCGCAATTTTAACAGTGTAGAGCCCGTTTTCACAAACAATTAAAGTTTTCCCAATACTAACACAGTTTTGCAATTATTAATATGAACAGCTGTAAATCTTTCCTTTTCAAAATGTTTCTTTGCAGGTAAAATAAACAAAACCGAATCAAATTGGCATTTTAATAGCAAAGAAACATTGCTGTTACTCTTTTCATTATTTGAACAATAGAATAACACAAACTAACATCCGTGAAATCGGGTTTAAATCATATATAATTCTAAGAAATTTGTTGCAAATTGTGTATTCAATATAAAATTATTAGTGTACTTTCTAAAACATATAAATTAACTCGTAAGTGTTCACACTGTGATGTAGTAGGAGAAACGCGTGAATTGTGTAAAAATAGAGTTACATTGAAAGAAAGTATGAACAAAAATTGACTTATATGTTTGAATAAATCTGAACGAGCGATTTCAAACGATAAAAATACTACTAGAACTCGAACTGCATCCATACACCCTAAGTAAAAAACATCAGATGCCATTATAGGGAACGATAATCGTCGACCTGAAGACATTCGAAAATTTGTGATACGAATTTTAAATCACTTTTCGATAGAAGAATTATTATCTGAACACGTTTTTTTCAACACTCTTCACCATCTCTTGTCATCATAAAAACGTAACCAACTTGAATCAAATATAAATTCTTACAATTAATTGGTAGAACTCGACACCGTCAAAGACTTTCATTACTACAACGAAATATAATTAGAATTTGATATACCTAATATAACATTCGATCTAAATCATATTTAGGAATCAATTAATCGCAAAACTAAACAATAAGTTCTTGATCTTTACAGTTTCTTTATTTATGTTATTAATTCAACAATTTTCAGTAAGACCGGTGTCAATTTCTTTTTTAAATCATCACCAGGTATAAAAACTAATACTTAGAGGTTTTTTTAAATCGATAGCGGTCGTACAAAAAAAAAGTTTAACTAACATCAATAAAGAAACTGTGAAGATTAAGATGTTATTGTTTAATTTTTCGATTAAATGATTCCTAAATCCAATATCTTCGCTATGAAATTTCTATTAACGAATTATTATTATAAAAGCTTTATTAATTTTTGAATATATATATATATATATATATATATATATATATATACATATATATATATATATATATATATATATATATATATATATATATATATATATATATATATATATATATAAATATATACATATATATATATATATATATATATATATATATAATATATACATATATATATATATATATATATATATACATATATATATATATATATATATATATATATATATATATATATATATATACATATATATACATATATATATACATATATATATATACATATATATATATATATATATATATATATATATATATAATATATATATATATAATAATTAAAATGATGTGTTTTTTCTTTTCGTCTTAATAAGATTTGAAGATATGCCTATTGTATTAGTTAAGACAAGTAAATCGTTGGAAGTGTAACAAGTAATTTGATAACGATTATATTTAAAATTGATAAATCTAGATCGAGTTATGGTGGACAAACGAGTAAAATGTCAAATATGCGACCGATAGTGAATAGCCAGTCATAATACCGGTGTAGACAGGGTGCATTGCACACAGGACAAGAAGAGAAGAAATATTTGTTCGAGAAAAGTAAGCGCGGGCAATATATCAAATCGTTTGCTTTGTTTGTGCCACGGGGACGTCGACGGCGACGACGACGGCGACGGCGACGGACGAGAACAAGGATGACAGCTAGCTGCTAGCATTTGTGGTCTCTACACGAATTTTAGCCTAGCGCAGAAGGCGTGTTCGACGGAAGTCGCGAGGTCTGCGCCGGCCGCCGGGCGGGGCCTCGCAAGACGGTTTGTGGCCAACGGCCTGGGGGCGGCGTCGACGTCGTCGGCAGCAGCGGTGGCGCAACACACACAACCGACGCCTGCACGGTATCGTACACTTGATCAACGCGCACCCACACATTCACAAAACTAACGTAAATAACTGTGTATATTATAAAATAGTATCTACCTTCTAACCTAGGTAGGAGTCTTCCATTTTCAAAACTCTTCTTAGTCATATTTTCAATTTCGGTTTAACCGCATTATGCTTCCAGGACCGTAATATAACTTTAAACATTTTTATTTTTATTATTTTAACAAATCAGAACTTAATTTGAGTTCTAATCATAATTTTTGCATACATATCTCTTTGCTTACGGCTCATCTTGTGCGACCTGATTCATTATAAATATGAATCATCTCTAAATTTCACTTTTTTTTATTGTTAAGGAAGAAACATGTTTTGAGCCACTACTATTTAAAAATAGCACCAATACTTATAATAACATTTACCTATTCTGATTTATATTTATTAAATATAATTTGTATATTATATCACGATACGTGGTAAAATTACGTCCATTAAATTCATTCTAAATGAATCTTATACATCTACAAGAATTATAAATACTTGTAGTACTTATATTTATTCTAGAAAATTCTAAAATCGTTAATTAGGAAGAGTTCGTTTTGGAACCCTATATACATATACCAAATTTAACAACTTGAACTGTACACATATCTGTACCCTGTACTACATTTGATTAAATCGCTTAAATATGAGCGAGTAACATATATATATATATATATATATATATATATATATATATATATATATATATATTATATATGTATATATATATATATATATGATAAATATTACATAGAAGAAAAACATAAATTTGAATACTAAAACGTGACCTGAAAATATTTATAATTTTTTCAATTCAACTATTGGAGGAGACCACGATATACATAAATAGTAAAAGAAACAGAAGCAAAATAGAAAAGAAGCGACAATTTGGCTCGTTGAAACGCATAATAATGTGGACGAATGAAAAACATCAAAACAAATAAGATTGTTCACACATCTCTCGCATCAGTTTTGATGTATCTAAATAGCATATAAATCCGTCGTGGTAATCTTACTATGGCAGTTTCGGTGTTAGTGGTGATGTTCCCCTGTCAACTAAAACGTTGGCGTAGGTACGAGATACGTGTTGTGGTTGTGGTGTGTCCGTATACACGGGACCTACAAGCATCAGATATGCAAAGAAAATTTGCACTTTGTTTACGTATATTACCCAACCACATCGTCTTCATTTCCACTACGCGTATGGTGATATCGCATCTGCATGTGTGTGTCTCCTTTATAGGTATAGGAGAATGCATGTGTTGATATGTTGCCAGTGTACGTATGTATGTATGTAGTAGCTGTTATCGGGCACACTTTACCACCAAATTGGCTATGTGTCACTAGAAGTGTTTCCCTGAATACAAAATACAACGGAACAAATACATATATCGACGGTGTCAAAGCAAAACCTCGTTCGCAACTGATAGATTACATTTCGCTCTAGTCACATCTTGTGTATCTTATTATAAAATAGTTGTTTTCAAAATGTAATAGGATCTAAAATATGTGCAGTGTCCCGCATTTTAGATAGAGAAGGACACTAAAACGCCTCAGAGTGAGAAAATAGCGTAGGTATTGATAAATGTGAAATTAAATGTATATAAAACATAACTAAGGACGATGACCAATGTGTCATACATGTATGTATGAATCAAAGCATCTATCCAATGCAGTGGACGTGATGGCTAAAGTTGTATGATCAAATCAAATCTTTAACAGTATTGCCCGTCCGTTTATATAGTGACAGGAGTGATGGCGTCGTGTTTGCACGGTCTCTGATAAGTGTAGTGGAACAACTCGTCCGGGGCTAATCAAATAACGAAAACGCATTAACGCATTGCTCGGAAGCGGGCGCGCGGTTCTTTGACGGTAGCTTGGCCCTGGGCACAGCGCGGCATCGGCAGCGTCCCCCAGCCTGATGCTCCTCTGTCGAAATTGCCCAGTTAACAGCGACCGACGCATGTAATCGACGCTGATGTTTCTCGGTCGGATCACACATTTTCCGGACAACGATAACACCATTGACAATGAGCATGAGAAACGCCTCTACATTTTTTTTTAAATAAAAATTTACATCATTCTGAAACTATGCACGCACATGTATATGTGTATAGCTACATATATTGAGGTTTAAATAAATAAATATATATATATATATATATATATATATATATATATATATATATATATATATATATACGAGGGTGGTCTGAGAAGTTTCCGACCTCAACATGAAGATATCAGCACTCGTAAATAAAAGCTAGGGAATTTCGTCGTTCATCTGTTGACAGTTACTCACCAAAGTTTCAGCCATTTTGGACGCGCAGTTGTTATGTAACAGTCGTTTGAGTGAGTTGATGTGAGTGTTTTTATGAAAATGGACAAAATCGAGTATCGAGCTGTCATCAAATATTTGTTTTTGAAAGGCAAGACGTCTACGCAAATCAAAGATGAGTTGGATTCTGTGTATGGGGACTCTGCACCACCGTGAAATTTTGGGCAGCTGAAATTAAACGTGGCCGTAAGAGCTTGGGAGACGATGAACGTTCGGGACGTCCAAAAACTGCAACTACCGACGAAAACATCGCCAAAGTTCACGAAATGGTGCTAGACGACCGCCGAATTAAAGTGAGAGAGATAGCAGAGGTTATGAACATGTCAAAAGAACGTGTTTGTCACATATTAAATCAACATTTAGACATGAGAAAGCTGTCCGCGCGTTGGGTGCCGCGTTTGCTCACGTTAGACCAAAAACGTGTCTCACACCTCAGCGGTTGCCATGGCGAAAATCCACGAATTACGGTTTGAACTGCTTGACCATCCGCCTTACTCACCAGATCTAGCCCCAAGCGACTTCTTTTTGTTCCCTCATCTAAAAATTGCGCTCGGGGGACAGAGATTTTCGTCAAATGAAGAGGCAATCACCTTCGTGAACAATTATTTTGCAGAGAAAAACGCCGAGTACTATTTGGACGGGTTACAGAGATGGCAGCATCGCTGGGAGAAATGTGTAGAGTTACAAGGAGACTATGTTGAAAAATTAAAAAAAAAAAATCTGAAAAAATGTCTTGTATCTTTGTTAGGTCGGAAACTTTTCAGACCACCCTCGTATATATATGTATATATATATATATATATATATATATATATATATATATATATATATATATATATATATATATATATATATATATATATATCATAGTTTGAGCAAGAACAAGTCACTACCTCATGTGCCAAACCAAATAATGAAATACATCAAATAAGTACGCAAAATAAAATGATAATTTGAGATACCAATCTAAGAAATATGTTACCAGTAAAACTATTTTTGTACATTATCGACACAATATAGTAAATTTTGAATTTGCACGGTGCACCAATTTATCTCATTACGGTACTGAAGAAAAGTTTCATTAAAATAAGTTAAATCCTATTGGTTAATGGTTCAACATGCTACCTAATATATTACGAAAATTAATTTTCAAATATCTCAAAAACGACTAAGTTTCGACAATAAATTTCATACAGTATAATATAAGTACTAACTAAAAAAAAACATCCACCCCGTGCTTATTTGAGCATGCGCAAGTCACAGCGAATTACTTTATTCTTCTCTTCCCAAATAAAGAACTTGTATCCCCACCAAATTGATGCTCACATCACTGGATGTCCGTCCTCCTAATCTATATACAATTTTTTTCTACTAAAAGACACTTTACAATCCTTTTACATCTTGATAAAAACAAAATCAGAATGTTGTAACGAATTTGTTATCCCCATTCAAGCATTCTAAATCTCTCCGAATTCAAATATTTCATCAACAATAATTCATATAAATATTTACGCTTCGTCCTCTCAACTGTGTGAATTTAAATTAAAAACTACCTTACGCCATTGGTTTATATTTAATTTCCTTGATACATCACAAAACTACAATCCTTTTACTACCTTTTTGCCATAATCCTTTTTATTTCCCATACAACATTCCAGTAAATGTTATTTTCACTCTAATTTGACAAGAAAAATGTGTTGCTCTATCCTTCTTCATGTCGTCGTCGTCGTCGTCGTCGTCGTCGTCGTGTATACCTTACCCTACAACTCGCCATAAATCTCGAGAGAAGTTCTATCTATTCGGATCGTAAGCTCAACGAACGTCATCATAACGTAACAATCGAGTTTGGCACACGTCCGACGCGACACGGGCACAAGCACGAGCACGAGCGCGAGCACGACGACGGTGTGGGCATGTGCGCGTGGAAACAGTTCAATAACAACGAGAATCCGACGGTTAAGTTTTACTGGCCAATTTATCGTTCACATAATAAATGGTATCACTGCCTGCCTGAATGGAAATTGCATCTGGATAAATCGCGAATATATGGTTCAGGTGTGTGCTCGTCATCTCAACAAATCGCTGTTACTCGAGGGGTGGCGGAATATCCATCCTTATTGGATGAATTGCTCTACCTAACCAGCTTCATCCTGAAGCGCTCATAAAAATATGATTGTCCACAAAAAAAAATACTCGTGGAAATAAGTAGAGTAATATGTGAGGGGTTCAGAATAAGAAGTAGTTCGTTTAAAACTCATGCGAAATGAACGTTTTTAACAGTAATATTACTTACATTTACTTCACTACACAATAAACTAATTGAATCGGTTATTTAACAACATATTTATAATTTATCAATGAAATTTAACTACTTATAACAATCCTATTTTTTAATCTGCTTTAAAGTTTAACGTTACTTAAGCGTAAGTTAATTAAGACATTTAATAACAACTTCTTTGCGAAAATAACTAAATTACTTAATACATTTAAGTGTGTATCTTTTATATTAATTATGAGTTGATATAATCTACATATGTATATTATATTGTAAATAAGTAATACTACAACATTTTCTCATATTAATAAAAGTGTCTATTTATGCGCAACCTGCGATGTGTATCTGCTGGTAGTAGTTGCGATAGTTACGTTATTTTAATAATATGCGGGATGCAGTCACAGTTATTTATAAAGGAAATTTTATTATTTAGTTTAGTATTTTACGAACGCACTGGGCTAATAAATTATGAATATTAAAATAAGGTGAACCATCAGGCTCGTTTAGAAAAACATCGTGCCTTGCAAATGAAAATTTAAAAAATACTATTCGATGTGTATTTGCATACAAAATACCTGGTAAAAATTTCATTTATTTTGATCTTGTATTAATGGAGAAAAAAAATAAAAACTATGAAAAAATGCCTATTTTGGGGGAATCTCGACCGAAACGTTAGCACAAATGGAAAATTGAATTTTACTAATCCGGCATTATCCATCTTCCGATGAACCATCCTGCTTCATTTAGTATGTTTTTAATTTTCATTTACAAAACAACCATTAATTATGCTGCAACAATATTCTTGTTGGAGTTACGAAAAACTAGTCACCGTAACAGACTTTGATGTAAAATGAGACAAACAAATTCTTAGTTATAGTAACAATTTTTTTCTCTTAAGTATGTAGGTGTAACCCGGTAGTGTTCAGTTTATTTATGTTAGAATCCTAATCCTCATATTTGCCAAACATATAGGATGAAACCGTGTATGGAACTAGTGTCATCTTGTAAAACACATAAAAATATGATGGTCTGCAAAAGCCCGGTAAAAACAAGTAGGTGCCTGTGCGAACGAACGTATCGCATCGTATCGTATCATATATGTGATGCGAAATGTTGGGTTGATGATAGTGTGATGTGGGGAGAGAGACAGAGCCGTCCACGAGACACACATTGTCCCGCGCGTTAACTGGAACGCGAGAGCGAACGACGAGAGGGTAGCTGTTCTCATGTGTTAAGATAAATCGGCCGCAAATAAAACTAAATTGAAGGATCTTGAGAACGAACAGTGGGCGCATGAAAAACTGGCCGCGCTGGAATAAAGTTCAACGCGTGAAACAACGAGTGGGGCGAGATGAGATGGCATGCGGCCGAACAAGCAGAAAGACAAAGTGAGGAGAAGAGCAGAGCCGGTGTGTGAGGGTGATGATGCCGCCGCGCCGCGCCGCGCGCGCGAACAGAAGCCGAGAGGATATTACAGTAATAGTCGTGTTAACACGCCTCGCCGCTGCCTGGATTGCCTGTCTAGGCACAATTACCATATTTTAAACGGCAAAGTGCCATTCCTTAGCGGATGTAAGATGCTTCAAAAGAACAAGAAAGTTGGGCACCGTGTGACATGAGCCATACCGGCGAACAGAGCCATGTCACAAACACCCTTTTCCTTGCGTTACCTTCCTTAGGTTTGGCCTGCTCAACTCTCAACAGCGATAAAACTCATTTTCAGTTTTATCTGGGTGGTTTCTTTTATCCGGGCATTTTAAATTGTTACGCCGTGCTCCGCGTACTTAGCGCTTTAATTGCCTATTTCATCACGCAGCCCGTCGGTACCCGCGCCCGCCGCACAACGACTCAGATTTTATTTTCATTAGCCGTAAATTAAATAAGATGTCGGCACGCGCACATATACACGCACACACACACACAACGAACAAACAAACAGGCAAACGAAGGAACGAAAAATAACTGATTCTATTATTCGCGACGGTTTGTTGCTTCTGCTTGTATTGCGTTACCGTTGTGTACATGGCTGTTGTGCGTTACGCCGTTACAACGACATTAGGTCGTGTATTGTAGTGAGTAAGTGTTGTTCTTTTTGGTTTAGTCGTGGTTCTCCCCGGGGACATTCATCACGGTGTTATGAAAGTCGGGGTGACCGCGCGCGGGCTACGCGTTCGCGTTATTATTACAGGAAGCAGTAAATTGCCATTCTTAAACGTTGAGACGTTATAACACCGTTGGGTATATACGTCCAGCGGCGCACCTGCACTAACTTACTGGCGAAAACATATTGGCCAGCCAACAGCCAAAATATCAAACGAAGCAACGTCGTCTATGAAAGATATTAGGCAATAAAAATACTACTCGGAAACCGAATCATACTCAGAAGTAAACGTTTCATGGAATTGAAGCAATTGTTGAAAAAGTTTATTAAAAAAAAACTTTCGATTCTATAATATTAACTATACACATGCATCCATTGTGTAAAATTATTAGGTCTATGTGGTATTTTAAAAATCTACTTAGACATTAATGATTTTTTTTTTTTATTATTATTATTTGATGATACGATTATTTGAGGCGTCACACAATTGACGTGAATATTTTCTACTAAATGTTACGTTGTATTCTATGCAAGCGTCGCGTCGCGTCGTATCCTTTGATCGCTCAGTCGCAAATATCCGGACTACGCGTGCAATCTAGACACTGATGCGATGCGATGCGACGCGACACGACACACGATCACCCCATACCAATACTTCATCGCATCATACCAGTTGGATTGCGATGCCTGGCTAGGTTAAGTCATACGCTAGATGGAAACTGAGTGCGGCGAGGGTGCATTGCAGAAGAAGGTGAACCTGGATTGAGGGTGGGAGGAAGGGGAAGGATGTTGATCGTAAAAAGTCAATGATATGCGCATCGAGGGTAAATAGCTACTGTTCCTGTAGAGTGACGGAGCAAGTGACTTTTTTCCTCGCAACTGATACTAACATAATTAAAGTACAAGCAGTGTAATTTTACTTAATTAAATTCCCTTCTTTCGGGGCCATGGAGAGGACAGACACGGTAGCCGGGCTGCTGTTGCTACTAGCGGGGGCAAACGAGTGAACGAACGATATGAACTTTTTTCCACCCAATGAACATTAAAACTCGGCATTTAATTTCATCAGAGATCTAAGAGAAGATTTCTGACCATAAAAAGAGGAGACAGATAGCTCGTTTTCGCAGCGAGCATGTCGACAGCGAGATTGTCAGCGAGAAATGCCGAGGGCGCACGCTATCGAAACAGATGGACACTTTGCAACGGTTATCTCTTATTGTGTTCCGCTCTCAACCAGCAACGCAACTCATTCCATCCACTCACTCACTCTAACTCAACTACTCGCGAACCAACGAATGAAAACATAAAAGATAAAAACAGTGTTACGATTCTCCAGTACACCCACCTGTACCGGACCGTATAAGACAGTCA